>CM060637.1:18130028-18137528 GCA_030578275.1 Meda fulgida
TTAAAAAAAATTTAGAAGCAAAAATGTAAATTATTAAAATATAAATACTGTGAAGCTTTACTAATAATGAATTACGGCCTCTAAAAGTGCTGTTTATTTACAAGCACTGTATGGTTCTATGACCTGGTTCAATCAAGAAATCAGCATTAATAGTGCAATGTTAATTGAGACAGACAAAGAGCATTGAGACAGTTTTATCTATAATAAGTCCCTGCTGAATTCACTGTCACAGGTATTCTACTCAGGTATTCTGGGTGAGTGGTTTTTAGTACACTTTTATTGCTAAGTGGTATCTACGGTGTTTTGGGTTGCTGCAAGTTGGTTTATTACTTTCTTAGGTGCCGTTTACATGACATCATTTTCGACTAAAAACGTACAACTTTTTATGCAGTTTTCCCATTTATTTACACAACAACAGCGTTTTGGGGACCTGAAAACACAATATTTTAAAAAGGGGTTTCAAAGTGCAATTTTTTTTTTTTTTTTTAAAGATACTGTTATCATTTCCATGTAAACTACAAAAACATGAATTTGTGAAAACAGTGACATCATGCACATGCGCATTATGTGTTCAGTCTAAGGAGCGTGGTGTTTCTTTACAAAGTGACATTGCCATCTACTGGCCTGGCATGAATAATACATACATATATATATATATATATATATATATATATATTTTTTTTTTTTTTTTTTTTTTTTTTTTTTTAGAATATAAATAAAAAAACTGAATGTAATGTTTTCATACACTTAAATGAAAGTGTATTATAGTTTAAATGTATAATAAATGCAGTGTGTTAAGAAAGTCACATGTACTCACTTTCAATACACTTAACTAACCTTTTATTTAAATAATATTATAATATGTCCAAGTACAGTTTTTTTTTTTAAATTACCTTTTAGGTTTGAAGTGCACTAAAAGTTGCACTACAAGTTGCTACACATTCAACAGGTGGTTGCTAGGGTGTCCTGGGTGGTTGTTTGATGGTTGTTCAACACACTGGTTCACAGTTTTGTTTAGTTGCATAACATACAGAAGTAAATACATACAAAGACACAAGCACGTGTTTCCCTATAGATGCACGTTACAGTGTGGATATGGTGTTCTTACTCTGCTCGGGCATCGGGCGATCTTCTCATCCGTGTCCTTTAGGGCCACTGCGTATTCGTGAACATCATCTGATACAACCACCATCTGCAGAAAAGACACACAAACAGAATTAGATACAGCGCTTTCCGAATTCACTGCAGGCATGAAGCTACAGAAAATTGCCCTTGTTCTCAAGCGTCAAAATAATCGCTAGCCATCCTGCTGGAGTTCCAAATAGCCACCAATTTTGGGAGTAGGGGAAATTATCACCACAGTGACTTTATCCTGTGGGCAGAGACCAAGATTTAAAGGATAATACTGAACAGAGCACAAGCCCTCCAGATAGAGCCAAATAGGTCTCTTTACAAGACACATAGGTTAACATTAATGCCAGAAACATGAAAAATTATGTTACGCAATCAAGTACAGTATATGCAAACACATGTGAATGCTTTGCCAAAGCAAAGTTTTAATCAATATGCATTCAAGAATTATTGTGGCTGTGACAAACTCCAATACTCAAGGGGGCGACAGAGTTCGTTTCAAATGTTAAATCTTGGTCTAATTTTTAACTTCCTTCAAAATCGATGGGTCAAATGGTGCTCAAATGGATGCCTCCTCGTTTCCTCATTTCTCTGTCCTCCAGCCTGTGACCCAGAAACCCATCAAAGTTAAAGTTAACTTTGAAGGACATCTCAATTCTCTAATTCTTTGTCCTAAATTTGTCGGCTGCATACGTCATCAAGGTTGTTTCATTTCAGAAAAGGAACCATAAAAATTATATACACTCGTATTACAATGAATGGGGGAAAGTCCAAAGCGCAATATGGCGCAATATGAAGTCCTGCCTTCTAAATAAAAGAGCCAATCACTGATTGGTAAAGTCATTGTGTCAAAGTCAGCCTGAAAAATGCAGTTTATTGTCATGATTTGAGTGTTTAGAAACAGTTGGTGTTAGATTTCACTGGTGATTTCAAATTTAATCATACACTATGTGAACATTTGATGTTTCCCCATTCAAAGAGATTGACACTGCACTTGCATTACTGAAATAGCTGAGGCGTTTCAAAGATGGCCGCCGCATGAAATGCCATGTCTTAAAGGGACTTTAGCAGAGTTTCCATAGCAAAGTTCAGGATAAATCCTTTCATTACTACTGGAGCTGCCAGTTTGCTAAGTTTCAAGTGATTATTTAACAGCACAAACTATGCAAAAGCGGTAGCTCTTCAGACACTCGGTGTCCAAATTCACTCACTAGAGAAAGAAAGTGAGTGAAGTTTTCGTTCACTCCTTCAAGTGGACTATCTTAGTGGAGTAATGTAGGGAATAGTGAATGAGGGTATAGGGGGCGATTCCGAACACAGCCTTTGATAAAAATAAAGCAATTGTGTTTAAATGTCCCATTTACGTTCTAATATCAGCCTACTTTGTAAACCCAACTCTGCAAACCATCAAATCCAACGGCTAGATATTCTTTGAAAGTGCTCATTATAAACGTGACTTTGTTTTCCAGAAAACTGATAAAAGTCTGTGCACAAGAGTTGACCTGAAACTGACCATAGAAGAAGTAGTTCATGCAAAGATTGCGATGGCGCTCCTTGTGGCAATGCTGAGAATGCAACAAGCATTTGTGTAGTGTTCAGAATTGAGCTGTAAGAGTTCACAAACTGTTGTAAAGTATATTTCAGCTTTTAAAAAAAGCTGCTGGCTTTGAGGGAAAAAGTAATTGTATTATTATGCAGCTCATTTCCATTTGAGAAACCGCTTTAGGCTGTTCCCAAAATATGAGGCTCAGATTATATATTGATATTATGGTGAGGCAGTTCTCTCAAATTCAGAGAAACAAAAAATGCATTAGAGCTTGATGAAATGACGAGGTGTGTTGGAGATACTCCACGCTGTGGATGAATTATTCTGCATATCAATAATGAAGACAAGTCTCCTGATGGCACTGTGCCAAGCCAATTAACAAAGCCTTTACGAAGTCCATGTAAGTCAAATAAGACAGTTTCTCTTGACAGGCTGCAACCTAAATCTCATCAGGATCCAACAGAGTTCGAGAGAAATCACAGCGTGAACAGACACTTTTAATTCGCTTCCAAAGCCACGGTACATTACTAAAGGATTGCATCAATAAGCATTGCCTATTAACAACTAGTTTGTCTTACCATGCTGTCCCTTTTAATTTTTATTACATTTTATTTGTACAGCACTTTCAATAGTGGATATATTTCTAAAGTAGATACAAAGAAAGGAGTCTTACAAAAACCCCAGTGAACGAGTCATTTGGGAATGATTCGCATCAACCGTGGAAAAACTCCCTGGAGGAAGAATCCTTGGGACTAATTACTTCAGTTAACTGAAGGGCAAACCAATGCAGTTTTCGTCTTGCTAGAGTAGTCTAGTGTTTAAAGATTTTGGCTGGTAACTAAAAGGTTATAGGTTCAAATCCCACAAGGAGTGGCCAATGCTTAACCATGAGAGCGATGCCTAACCTCAGGTTATTCCTGGGGCATTGACTCTGCTAATCACTTTGGACCAAAAGGGACTCACTAAATGACCAATTAGAAGGGTTCAAAATAAACACTCGCCAAGCACCAAGCGAGGAAAACACTTGGCTTTGACAAAGACTAAGTAGGGACCGCAACATAATACATGATTTTATCGTAAATGATCAGACCCTCAATGCAAGAGATGTGCGTGATTCAAAGAAAGTATTTATATACATATACATACTACGGGGCAGTTGAATGCTTGAATCTGATTGGTTGATGAACGTTCTAAGGTGTGCAATTATTTTCAGGGAAACGCACGACTAAAGTAGATCCAGGCACGTCTTGACCGCATCACAGATCCATATCACTTCTCCAAATGATATCAGTTATTGTCCTTACAGCCTTCAACAGCAAAAGATCCAAAACCCACAACACCACGACCAAGCACACAATTATAGGATAAATAAACAAATAAACAATCGGATAAAAACTACAAATTATATCCATGTTTTCTGCCACAAAATTACATTTCATTATGTACGGAAAGCACATACTCTCTCGCACTCAAACGCACACACATGCAGTAGGGACACACACTCACACATGAACATGTTGTCAGCGCTACTCTGACGATTTTGTCAGTAAAATAGTTTAACGACTTAAAAGCTACATTAAGTTTCTCACTGGCGAGGTAAACGGCACTGTTCTGGAAGCAGATAAACGTACATATTCACTATTAGTAGAGACGCTGCTGCCGAACACTGTTGAGAGACGCATCACTCAGGTAATTCACACACCCTTGATAACTCTCTCTCTCTTTAATAACTGCATTAATAACTGCATTATTCTGTTATCAGTGGCTTAATCCTCTGTTCCTGGCTCTAAAATGACGTTTGGAATTAGCAAAGAAGGCTTGGGATGAGATGCGTAAGAAATTAGTCCTACACACAAGAGCATTTTAAGCACAAAAACCTGACAAATGTCTTGGAATAAATCATCTGAACAATGTAACCGTAGTATAGCAGTAAAACCGTAGTAAGATAATCCAATGGCCCGTCGTCAATTATTCCTTACATAAAACATGTAAACCACCTATTAAAATAACATGTTACAATTCGAACATTTGTGGAAATTATGTAAAAGTTTACCTTTGATGTCTAACTCCATATAGATGTAATATTCCTTGCATTCAAAATAAATTGATTGAATTTATGCTGTTTTGTCGTTTTTTTATGTTTTATATGTTCTGTTTTGTTTTTGTTTTTATACATTGTTCTGTTTTGTTTTATGCATTGTTTGTTTTTTATGTTATACATTGTCGTTTTTTTAATGCATTGATCAGTTTTGTTTTGTTTTGCTATTTATACATTGTTTTGTTTTATATGCGTTATTCAGTTTTGTTTTGTTTTTCATAATATAAAGAAATAAAAATGATGGCTAATAGGAAACATGTATGATTGATAAATTCCCAGACCATCCCCAGGTATGAGACTGTTATATTGAGCGTAATCTGGAAATGCTATTGTCTGGCTTTTTCAATGACACTGTTATGCTTTTCTCTTTATTTTCATAATGCTGGATGTTGTAACACTGTTAATAGGGCCAAGATGATGCCCAGTTTCCATAGTTACACAACACATTATTTTGATGAATGACAGCTTGTTTGATAAATTACTCACAGCTCACAATCTGACAGTCAGTTCTCAGCCATTTCAATAATGCATTTGATTGGCTCTCTACAATCATATTCTGAAACACAATTGCCTGTAAAATTAATCAAAATTTTATATATATGAGAAAGGGCTCCAGAGGATGATTTTTTCAAGGATAAGTTCAGCTAAAAAAAAAATTGCCTGTAAAATTAATCAAAATTTTAAATATAAAAGAAAGGGCTCCAGAGGATAATTTTTTCAAGGATAAGTTCACCCAAAAATGAAAAATTGTGCTATCATTTACTGTACCCTCAATAGAAAGCATGTCCCATAGATTAAAAAGAGCTGTCAAGCTCCACAAAGATTTAAAAAGCACCATAAAAGCAGCCTATATGAATCATACTCCAAGTCTTCTGAAGCTATACAATCAGATTTTGTGGAAAAACTGATCATAGGAAATCTTTCTCTCTGCCATAACACTCCATAGTGTATAATTCATGGATACTTTTGAATGGCCTTCAGTGGAGAAAGACATTTTACTGGACCAGCCAAAATTTGTTCAGAACAAAATAATGACAGAACTTCTTTTTTGGATGAACTGCAAAAGAAAGTAAAAAAAAAGGACAAGATAAGCATAGAAATTCAGCAGATAGAGGCAGAAAAAAAGAGAGAATCTCTTTACTATAGGGACCAATAACTCTCAGTGATTGAAATCCCTTTTCTTCGAGCGCAAGGACACACGCAGGAAGACAAAGGTGGAAGTCGTACAGAACTCTGTCGAGCGAAGCACAGAGAGCATGAATTATATATACACCTCACGACCATTGAGCGCTGCGCAGTTTTTATGTTCAACTCTTTCCTCCTCACAGTTGGAAGAGATGCTACATTAAAACCGCTGCTGGCAAGACAGAGTCCATGTATTACCCAGCAGTGACTCACTGTTGAAAGCAATGACACGTCGACAAAAAGCGTTTATCAGATTGTTCGGAGACGTGGAGTGGGTCGGTCAAGGTGAGCTGGCACAGCAGAGCCCCCTAAGTCAGATGACTTTTTAGCTAAATCCACAGGAACTTGAAGGAACTCGAGCAAAAAGAAGAATACTTGTTTCTTTAACTTCCAAATCAAAAGAAGAAGAAAATGAAGAAATTGTATTTTTCACAAAGATAATGAAGGCTAATTATATACTGATTATTAGAGATACATATAACGATTTATTATATATATATATATATATATATATATATATATATATATATATATACAGTATATATATGCTAATTAAACCAAGTACAACTAACAGGATTCTAGGCAATCTTTACTGTCCTGAAAATAATACTTAAAAAATGCTTAAAAAGATCATTTAATCGTATATTTTGCATTAAAAAATATATAAAATATAGTGTTTACACTCATCTGTGGAAATTAGATCAAACTTATCATTAAAAGTTTACCAAGGATGCCTAAAATAATGCGTCCAGAACTTCATATATTGTAATACATAGGTGTGATATTCCTCGCATCAAACAGAAATTGATTGATACTTGTTTAGTTTAGTTTTTTTTTTCATAGTTTAGTTTTTTTTTTTTTTTCATTGTTTAGTTTAGTTTTTCATTTCATTTTATTTCATTTGTTTCTTTTCATTGTTTGGATTCAGTACGTTTCATTGTTTTGTTGATTCATTTAATTTCGTTGTTTTGTTTCGTTGTTTCATTTCATTGTTTTGATTGGTTGTGTTTTATTGTTTGTTTAGTTTCATTCATTTCATTTCATTGTTTTTATTTGTTGTGTTTTATTGTTTTGTTCCATTGTTTCATTTACTTTGGAACAACAAATTATTTTGAAATGTTTAAGTGTCAGATAACTAATATACACTGATTGATCAGTTATGCTTTTATATCTTCTTTTTGAAAATACTAATAAACTAATGAAAAAAAAACTGAATATGCATTATGATATTTTATTTTCGATTGTGAGGTGACAAATGACCTGGGCATTTTTCGATAGTCTTCGTGACATCCGCCTAATTAGGAGAGATGTGTACTGTATTAAAATATAATTTCTCCTAAACTTCATATACACGCTTTCAAATTCAGACACAGCTGATGTGTGACGGCTCACAAACCCATCAGAATGACACAAAGGCAAACTGTTAAGACAAGCGTCATCAGATGCCAATAACACAGCTTGGACCTCGGGTCCTGTGTAACTTCCACTCACTCTCCACGGTTTGCTGTGACATACAGACACACGGGCACATCCAGAGGGC